>JAYDYQ010001288.1:0-25000 GCA_034814905.1 Penstemon davidsonii | reverse complement strand
GATTTTTATCGCTTTGTCGTGTTCGTTCTCTCCAGTCGGGCCGCGGTCACTCCGTGTGGATCCTCCCTCAGGATAACCCGACGCTCGGTGGCCTTTAAACTGATTTTCGATAAAATCCACCATGTCAGGTTTTTCTCGACCCGGACGGCGAGTAAGGGGTGTTCGGTGTCGACCCCACAATCCTGCCGTTCTCTTCGCCTCGGGAGCTACCTCCTGATCTTCCCGAGTTCGTCGGTTACTAATCTCCAAGCCCTTCATCTTTGTCATGGTGAACAAGCTGTATCCCAGTCCAGACGACGTAGAAGGATCAGCTTGGTCTGTTGGAAGGACCATTCGTAACGGTTCGGGATTCTCTGGCTCCTCGACGGTTTGGTCTTGAGCAGTTTGGGCAGGATTACCTTGTGGGGGAACAGTGGATCGATTACCCGGTACTTGGGGAATTTTGACTTGCCGCCTCGGTTGACCTGGCGTTTTCTTTGAGGTGGAAGCCACGGTTTTACCGACTATGGAAGCCCGATAAGACCCGACCATGTCACCTAAAAAATAAGATGATACTTATAAGATTCGAAATTTGGGACAATAAGTCTAAAAAAGATGGACTAAGAATTTGAACTTACTCAACGATCGGAGATCGACGGCATCCGCGTGATCGAACGTTGCTGAACTAAGGCCTGCTTTCCGAAGGACGGGCTCCAAAATAAGAAAGGCCGACTGATATAGGTCGGAATGCATCTCAGCAACGACCCTATCGCTAATGCCCTGTTTAAGTGTGCCCATCTCCGAGCTCCCCTCGGAAATCGGCTCATCGGGTCCTTTAACGAAGAAGAATTGCCTCTTCCAATCCATCGAGTTACTAGAAACGATTGTGGATAAGATTGATTGGTTTTGCCTGTGTGAAAAATACACGAATCCCGCGTTGGAGGCCGATGAGTTGCTGATCTTAAAGAACTGCCAAAAGTTCTGGAAGTTGTCACGTTTGCCTTTGGCTTTCATCAGTACACTGAAGGCTATCAGATAGCCAATGGAGTTGGGTAGGATCTGCGCAGGAGCAAGGGCGAATACATCCAGAACTTGATCGACCAGGGGTGCAAAAGGGATCCGCAGCCCGTAAGCGAATTGCTTAGCGTAGAAGGCTTGACATCCCTCAGGCGGCTGATCTACTCGTTGAGTGGAAGTCGGGATGACCAGCGAGTATCCCTCGGGAAGATATTTCCCTATCTCAGCCTCGAGATCCGCTTCACTTTTGATCGGATCATATGAACAGGCTATCTCATCGACCCGTTTTTCAGTTTTCTGAACCCGAGCAGGAGCAGTAGTAGTAGATTTCTTCGGAATGGAGTCTAGATCGAGGATTCTCACCATACATTTATGACCGACGGGGTACTTCATTATTTCGTGTTTTTCCAACGCCCTGACCTCATCCCCTTCACTATCGGAGTCTGAATTTTCCTCGCGCTCGGCATTGGACTCAGTATTTTCCTCTACATTACCTTCGGGTTCAGGTATCTTTTGACCAGACGTTCCCTCGCCAGCGTCCGACTCCAACACCCTCTCGACTTGTTCAATGGTCTTATTCGCCTCGTCGGGAGAATTTGCAGTAGTTTTAAAGGTATCGATTAGTTCATCCATTGACCCTAGATCGGAATCTGATCTCGGAGGAATGGTGGTTGGATTCTCTGGGTTCTCAGAAGTAGACATTTAAGGAGTTTGTTGCAATGGTCGGCGAAAAATTATGCTTTCTATCGACGTGAGTACTCCGATCTGCGGTAAAAATTGAGAAAGTATGGGCGTCTCTTAAGGTCAACGCGTATATATAAAGGTTAAAAGGGTAAATTGCAAATTAAACCCCGAGTAACTGCGACGGTTAAGCTCCCACTCAGTAAATTGAAGATTAACTTTTCTAAGAATGGCACTTACGGTCCTCTAAGTTTTTGGAAGTTGGTCTTTCAGCTCGGTATTATGGAGATGTGCACTCTTTTTCCCTTTGCTCGGTTTTTGTCCCACAGGGTTTTTCCGAGTAAGGTTTTTAACGAGGCATATCCGACTCAAGACCGTTCAAGACTTGATCTTCATTATTTATTTCTCCGTTTCTCAGATTTTGCTATAACTTCGAGGTAGAGTAATCAGATCGAGAACTCCGACCTCCAATGATTTGAAGCATCCAGCCTTTCCAAAGGCCCGTCCAGAGAAAATATGCGCTCTTTTTCCCTATCTCGAATTTTATCCCACTGGGTTTTTCCGAGTAAGGTTTTTAATGAGGCATATCAATTTTTGTGCTACGATGCTGTTTACTTCTCCGAGCTTCAGCTTTACTTACGCTCGAGAAGTGGGGGAGTATTGATGAGGGATATATTGTATACGCCATTTTAGGAAATACCTCTGCTCGAGATCGACCTGGATCCCGTCCAGGAAAGGTATTCTCCGACCAGAAGAACTAAGTCTCAGGCCAAGTCAGACTGATAGCTCGGGATTCCTCTGTCCGATCTACTAAACTCCTCGGATTTATCATGAGCCCGACCACAGGCCTGGACAGCTGGCCGAGATATCTTCCCCTGCGGAGGGTCTAGCTAGCCCATCACTGTTCCTATATATACCACCGCATTTATGACACCAGGGGGACACGATTTCCAAGAAACGCTCTAGCTCGGACCTAGAGCTCGGATTAGGCTTTATCTCGCTTTTCTTTGTATTTGATCTAGCTAGTTTTACGGCATCCAGTAACGCCCGAATAGACCTACTTTGTAAACTGTATCCGATCTGCTTATTAATATAGATTCCCTTTTACTTTGATTCGTTCTTTCTTTGCTCGACTTTCTATATTTGTTTCCCAACGAAAAACAGCATAATCAATATTCATTCTATTCCGAGTCCATTTTTAAATTTCATTTTGGGTGTGCCATGAATAAAATATGATTATTTTTGGGAAATCCTTTTAGATGGTTTTTTTAGTCTCAAATACGGGAAGATTTTATTCAAGTAATAGAGAACGTATTTTTAATTTTTAGGATTAAGTTATCCAGAGTGCTCTTTCGAATGCCATGTCTAACGATATATTATTCATGATATATAAATTGCATACTCCAAACATCAAATTAATCTGATTCAGAGATAACATAGCCCATTTTTGGGTACCCTGGTCAGACCACGAGCATTGTGGAGTTTTGTTGTAAAAACTTACTTCAGATGGTTTTTCCACTGACCAATTAGGCAAGTAAAAAATTTACTTCAGATGGTCTTTCAACAGTCTAATTAGGCTATTAAACAATTCATAATTCATGTGGTACATGATTTTTGTTATGAGTTGCATGTTCCGTGGGCTTCACGTTAAAATTATCCTTTTTTGGAGTGTTATGCGTAAAATAATCACATTTTGGGTATTCTTTGTCAATTTGTTTTTCCGTGGAGATTGATTCTTCAGTACCAAATTTATGAGTGTTTTTCATATGAAAGGTGATATATGGCCTAGTTTCATGGTCGTAACGCAACTACTATATAACATTTGGTTATTTGATAATGCTCGTGTTGAAACAAGTGTTTTTATGAATTTTAGTTTCCATGCTTTCGAAGTAATCTATTGATCCCAAACTCGAAACATGTAGTATCAGCTCGATAGAGAATGTTTTGGTGGAGTTTCTTGTTGTTCCGAGTCCAAGTAGAAGTTTTCAAATTTTTCTTGTCAGGAAATAAAACACGAGTATTTCGTTTCTATGTTTTGCGGGTGGTGTTTTCACTCTCTCATATGGACAGGGTGTTATTTCACTTGATTGAAATACTCTTAAAATTTTGTACTAAAATTTCTATTTCATGGATGTCTTGGTGAAATTATGGTGTAATATAATGGTCCTAAGATCGTTTTAATGTGATTATTCGAATCTCTGGTCCCAACGTGGGCTAATGTTTCTGTTTATGTGAAGTTAAACTTTGTTAACTCGTGACTCTAAAAATGAAACAATTTAGAGTGCCCTAGGTTATGTATGATATCGATAGTTTGATGTGTTTTCAGATAATTTTTGCGTTCCAAATTCAAAATTTGATTTATTCCCGTGATAGGGAATTCATGTTTGCTAAGTTTGGCCTACGTACTTTTAAACAACTCTTTGGACGAACATGACTAAAAGTTTCTTCTTCAAAATCTCATAATTCACAGATAACATGGTCCATTTATTGGTCCTTAGGAATAATAGGAGCCTTTTGTAGATTTTATTTGTTTCTTAGAAGGTAAGTTGACCGTAAAATTTATAGAGTACAAAAGTCAAAATTCGCGTACTCGCGAGTTTCAATGAATTGATCCACTTCGGTGTGTAACGCGTACAAGAATCACAATATGGTTGTTTTGTGCCAATTTAAAATTCGTGGAGGTTATATTTTCACTACCAAATTTTTTAAACCTTTATCATTCACATGATAGAAGATATTTGGGTCGAGTTTCATGTTCTTTGCGCTTCTAGATACAACTGTTTATTCGATGGTGTTCTTTTTAAAGAAACGACATTTTAAGAATTCAGGTATTCATCCTTTATAACTAACTCATTAAGGCCAAACTCGGAATGTGAGCTATCAAAACACTAGAAAATGTAAGGGTTGATATTCATTCTATTCCGAGTCCATTTTTAAATTTCATTTTGGGTGTGCCATGAATAGAATATGATTAATTTTTGGAAATCCTTTTAGATTGTTTTTCTAGTCTCAAATACGGGAAGTTTTTTATTCACGTAATAGAGAACGTATTTTTAGTTTTTAGGACTAAGTTTATCCAGAGTGCTCTTTCGAATGCCATGTCTAACGATATATTATTCACAATATATAAATTGCATACTCCAAACATTAAATTAATCTGATTCAGAGATAACGTAGCCCATTTTTGGGTCCCCTGGTCAGAGCACGAACATTGTGGAGTTTTGTTGTAAAAACTTACTACAGATGGTCTTTCCACTGATCAATTAGGCAAGTAAAAAATTTACTTCAGATGGTCTTCCAACAGTCTAATTAGGCTATTAAACAATTCATAATTCATGTGGTACATGATTTTTGTTATGAGTTGTATGTTCCGTGGGCTTCACGTTAAAATTATCCTTTTTGGAGTGTTAAGCGTAAAATAATCACATTTTGGGTATTCTTTGTAAATTTGTTTTTTCGTGGAGATTGATTCTTCAGAACCAAATTTATGAGTGTTTTTCATATGAAAGGTGATATATGGCCTAGTTTCATTATCGTAACGCCACTACTATATAACATTTGGTTATTTGATAATGCTCGTGTTGAAACAAGTGTATTTTATGAATTTTAGTTTCCATGCTTTCTAAGTAATCTATTGATCCCAAACTCGAAACATGTAGTATCAGCTCGATAGAGATTGTTTTGGTGGAGTTTCTTGTTGTTCCGAATCCAAGTAGAATTTTTCAAATTTTTCTTGTCAGGAAATAAAACACGAGTATTTCGTTTCTATGTTTTGCCGGTGGTGTTTTCACTCTCGCATATGGACAGGGTGTTATTTCACTTGATTGAAATACTCCTAAAATTTTGTACTAAAATTACTATTTCATGGATGTCCTGGTGAAATTATGGTGTAATATAATGGTCCTAAGATCGTTTTAATGTGATTTTTCGAATCTCTGGTCCCAACGTGGGCTGATGTTTCTGTTTATGTGAAGTTAAACTTTGTTAACTCGTGACTCTAAAAATGAAACAATTTAGAGTGCCCTAGGTTATGTATGATATCGATAGTTTGATGTGTTTTCAGATAATTTTTGCGTTCCAAATTCAAAATTTGAGTTATTCCCGTGATAGGGAATGCATGTTTGCTAAGTTTGGCCTACGTACTTTTAAACAACTCTTTGGACGAACATAACTAAAAGTTTCTTCTTCAAAATATCATAATTCACAGATAACATGGTCCATTTATTGGTCCTTAGGAATAATAGGAGCCTTTTGTGGATTTTATTTGTTTCTTAGAATGTCAGTTGACTGTAAAATTTATAGAGTACACAAGTCAAAATTCGCGTACTCGCGAGTTTCAATCAATTGATCCACTTCGGTGTGCAACGCGTACAAGAATCACAATATTGTTGTTTTGTGCCAATTTAAAATTCGTGGAGGTTATATTTTCACTACCAGATTTTTTAAACTTTTATCATTCACATGATAGAAGATATTTGGGCCGAGTTTCATGTTTTTTGCGCTTCTCGATACAACTGTTTATTCGATGGTGTTCTTTTTAAAGAAACGACATTTTAAGAATTCTAGTATTCATCCTTTATAACTAACTCATTAAGGTCAAACTCAGAATGTGAGCTATCAAAACACTAGAAAATGTTAGGGTTGATATTCATTCTATTCCGAGTCCATTTTTAAATTTCATTTTGGTGTGCCATGAATAAAATATGATTATTTTTGGGAAATTCTTTTAGATGGTTTTTCTAGTCTCAAATACGGGAAGTTTTTTATTCACGTAATAGAGAACGTATTTTTAATTTTTAGGACTAAGTTTATCCAGAGTGCTCTTTCGAATGCCATGTCTAACGATATATTATTCACAATTGCATACTCCAAACATCAAATTAATCTGATTCAGAGATAACGTAGCCCATTTTTGGGTCCCCTGGTCAGAGCACGAACATTGTGGAGTTTTGTTGTAAAAACTTACTACAGATGGTCTTTCCACTGATCAATTAGGCAAGTAAAAAATTTACTTCAGATGGTCTTCCAACAGTCTAATTAGGCTATTAAACAATTCATAATTCATGTGGTACATGATTTTTGTTATGAGTTGTATGTTCCGTGTGCTTCACGTTAAAATTATCCTTTTTTGGAGTGTTATCCGTAAAATAATCACATTTTGGGTATTCTTTGTAAATTTGTTTTTTCGTGGAGATTGATTCTTCAGAACCAAATTTGTGAGTGTTATTCATATGAAAGGTGATATATGGCCTAGTTTCATTATCGTAATGCCACTACTATATAACATTTGGTTATTTGATAATGCTCGTGTTGAAACAAGTGTATTTTATGAATTTTAGTTTCCATGCTTTCTAAGTAATCTATTGATCCCAAACTCGAACTATGGTTGTTTTGTGCCAATTTAAAATTCGTGGAGGTTATATTTTCACTACCAGATTTTTTAAACTTTTATCATTCACATGATAGAAGATATTTGGGCCGAGTTTCATGTTCTTTGCGCTTCTCGATACAACTGTTTATTCGATGGTGTTCTTTTTAAAGAAACGACATTTTAAGAATTCTAGTATTCATCCTTTATAACTAACTCATTAAGGTCAAACACGGAATGTGAGCTATCAAAACACTAGAAAATGTTAGGGTTGATATTCATTCTATTCCGAGTCCATTTTTAAATTTCATTTTGGGTGTGCCATGAATAAAATATGATTATTTTTGGGAAATCCTTTTAGATGGTTTTTCTAGTCTCAAATACGGGAAGTTTTTTATTCACGTAGTAGAGAACGTATTTTTAATTTTTAGGAGTAAGTTTATCCAGAGTGCTCTTTCGAATGCCATGTCTAACGATATATTATTCACAATATATAAATTGCATACTCCAAACATCAAATAATTCTGATTCAGAGATAACGTAGCCCATTTTTGGGTCCCCTGGTCAGAGCACGAGCATTGTGGAGTTTTGTTGTAAAAACTTATTTCAGATGGTCTTTCCACTGACCAATTAGGCAAGTAAAAAATTTACTTCAGATGGTCTTTCAACAGTCTAATTAGGCTATTAAACAATTCATAATTCATGTGGTACATGATTTTTGTTATGAGTTGTATGTTCCGTGGGCTTCACGTTAAAATTATCCTTTTTTGGAGTGTTATGCGTAAAATAATCACATTTTGGGTATTCTTTGTAAATTTGTTTTTTCGTGGAGATTGATTCTTCAGAACCAAATTTATGAGTGTTTTTCATATGAAAGGTGATATATGGCCTAGTTTCATTATCGTAACGCCACTACTATATAACATTTGGTTATTTGATAATGCTCGTGTTGAAACAATTGTATTTTATGAATTTTAGTTTCCATGCTTTCTAAGTAATCTATTGATCCCAAACTCGAAATATGTAGTATCAGCTCTATAGAGATTGTTTTGGTGGAGTTTCTTGTTGTTCCGAGTCCAAGTAGAAGTTTTCAAATTTTTCTTGTCAGGAAATAAAACACGAGTATTTCGTTCTATGTTTTGCGGGTGGTGTTTTCACTCTCGCATATGGACAGGGTGTTATTTCACTTGATTGAAATACTCCTAAAATTTTGTACTAAAATTACTATTTCATGGATGTCCTGGTGAAATTATGGTGTAATATAATGGTCCTAAGATCGTTTTAATGTGATTTTTCGAATCTCTGGTCCCAACGTGGGCTGATGTTTCTGTTTATGTGAAGTTAAACTTTGTTAACTTGTGACTCTAAAAATGAAACAATTTAGAGTGCCCTATGTTATGTATGATATCGATAGTTTGATGTGTTTTCAGATAATTTTTGCGTTCCAAATTCAAAATTTGATTTATTCCCGTGATAGGGAATGCATGTTTGCTAAGTTTGGCCTACGTACTTTTAAACAACTCTTTGGACGAACATAACTAAAAGTTTCTTCTTCAAAATCTCATAATTCACAGATAACATGGTCCATTTATTTGTCCTTAGGAATAATAGGAGCCTTTTGTAGATTTTATTTGTTTCTTAGAAGGTTAGTTGACTGTAAAATTTATAGAGTACAAAAGTCAAAATTCGCGTACTCGCGAGTTTCAATGAATTGATCCACTTCGGTGTGTAACGCGTACAAGAATCACAATATGGTTGTTTTGTGCCAATTTAAAATTCGTGGAGGTTATATTTTCACTACCAGATTTTTTAAACTTTTATCATTCACATGATAGAAGATATTTGGGTCGAGTTTCATGTTCTTTGCGCTTCTCGATACAACTGTTTATTCGATGGTGTTCTTTTTAAAGAAACGACATTTTAAGAATTCTGGTATTCATCCTTTATAACTAACTCATTAAGGTCAAACTCGGAATGTGAGCTATCAAAACACTAGAAAATGTTAGGGATGATATTCATTCTATTCCGAGTCCATTTATGATGAGGGGTATTTCGCATACGCCACTTTAGGAAATATCTTCTGCTCGAGGTCAACCTCGATCCCGACCAGGGCGGTACTCTCCGACCTGAAAAACATGTTTTTTCGATCAAGCCAGAACGGTAGTACGAGATTCTACACTCCGATCGACTCATCTCCTCGGGATTACTGTGGGGCCGACCAATAGCTTTTTACAGCTGGCCGAGGAGTATTCTCCTACGGACGGTCCAGCTAGCTCTTTACTGTTCCTATAAATACGCAGCGCATTTATGACATTAGGGACGGCACAACTTCCAAGGAATACCCTCTGCTCGGACCTACTGTTCGGATTAGGAGCTAGCTTGTTTTCTCTTTGTGTTAGTCTTTCTAGTAGTATGACATCCTGTAATGCTCGGGTAGACCTATTTTGTAATCTGAACTCGATATTTGATAGTGATATATAAGATTTACGCACTCTATACACTTATTGTTTTGCTCGACTTTCCTTATTTAATACGAACGAAATACAGCATAATCAATTGGCGCCCACCGTGGGGCCTACTCGGGTGTTAGATCGAAAAATGCCTACTACTAGGAGATACACATACAATCGTGGCGAGCCCTCGCAAGCTGTTGGAGCGCAGCGCTCGGTAAACAATGAACCAAGTAACCAATCCCGAGTGGCCCACCAATCTGAGGTGCCGCCGCTCGACCCGCCGAATGATATGCCTATTCACACGACAGTGGCCGATTTGCGTTCCATTATCGGAACTATGTGTAGAGAATTCTTGAACACGGAAAGAGCAGATCGTGAAACTCTACCAGGTCAGCAGCCCCCGGTCGATCAACCTACTGCTCGCGGCCCGATTTCCAACCGGCCAAGGGAAGGAAGTATTCGTCGATCTGCTTTGGGCGAACCATCTGATGTTCGACCCAACCCACCACGAGCTAGAACCGTTGTCCGATCAGGGCAACCTTCTAGGAACGTACAAGACGTAGAGGATTCGGTGGTTGGGGAAAGTCAACCCAATGCTGCGCAGAGGTCTAGAAAGCCAGCCTACAGAAAGGTGACTGAGGCTGACTTGGAAAAGATTGTGCAAGAAAGGGTTGTTAAGGAGCTAGAGAAGGAGATGCTAGTTAAGGAAACCCGACCCGCAGATGTCAGGACTCGAGGAGTTGAAGACAAAGAGGTTGGGGCCGTTTTCCTTGAAGGACGAAATAGGGAATTGAGTACGAATATTATGCGATGTTCGCCTTTTTGCCAAGAAATTAGGGAGGCTCGAGGAACGGAGACAGTCCCTACCAGATTGCCAAGATATAACGGAACCTCCGACCCTGGGGAGCATATAAACAGTTTCATAAATGTGTTGAATTTATATGGGCATTCAGAGGATTTTTGCTGCAAAATTATGGTCACCACGTTCGAAGGAATTGCTTTGGATTGGTTCGGAAAACTACCTCCGAACTCGATTTTCTCTTTCGATGAGCTGTGCGATAAATTAAAACACCAGTTTGCCAGCCAAAGGAAACAAAGGTTACCTGCTAATCATTTGGGAACGGTGAAGCAACTGGAAGGAGAAACACTGAGGCAGTGGCTGGCTAGATTCAGTATTGAACTTCTGAAAGATGATACCCCACAGATTGAATTTCTGTCATCATTGATGTTCGAGCTAACCCGTAATAGCCAGTTCGGGAATGCTCTCTGCCGAAAGCAACCAAAGTCTTTCGAGCGGATTATGGAAATAGCTGAGAAATACATGATCCAGGAGGAAATGAATAAGTTAAAGAATGCACAGAATCCTAGGCCCCCGATCGTGAAGAAACCTGATCGGGCCCCTATCCCGAAGCCAAGCGACTACAGAGGGTCAAACGCGCAGCAAAGAGGCTCGGTTTGGCAGAGACTTAAGGTCTATAAACCTCAGGCTCCGACCCACAGATCTAATGTCTACGGTCGACCTGCATCTCCAGAGAGGGCTCCGAGGACGGAGCATGAAAAAAGCAGCTTTACCAGGTTGAATACCTCGAGGGACGAGATTCTAACGGTGCTCGAGGAGAGAAATTTGGTCCCTGGAGCTCGGCGTATCACTCAACCTAGGCCGGGGACTATGAATCACGATAAGTATTGCAGATACCACAGGGCTCGGGGGCATAGCACCAAGGATTGTTTTCAGTTAAAACAAGAGATCGAGAAACTGATTGCTCAGGGAAAGTTAAAGGAGTACGTCAGAAAAGAGAATCCTAACAGCCGTTATCGATCCAGAAGTCCTAGGAAGTCCTCCGAACGGCACCGCGAGGATCATCATCAAGCAGAAGACCAGGCGATTAGGGTGATAAATATGATTGCTGGTGGGCCAGCTGGGGGAGATAGCAGGAATGCAAGGAAAAGGACCGCTAGGTCAATAAAGACAGGCATCTCGACCAGGAAAGAGGCCATGTCCTTAAGACCAGCGCCCTCGTTAAGTCAAGTCATTAGTTTTTCCGAGGCTGATAGACCAAGTGATGTGACTTGGGACACTAATGAAGACGACCCCGATTTTTCGATGGTTTTAACTCTGAGAATTGCTAACTTTGAGGTTAAGAGGGTGTTGATCGATAATGGCAGTTCGGCAAACATAATCTCTTCTGAGGCGCTCGACAGGATGAATCTACAACTTCCGCGTCTGGAACGAGTATCCACCCCACTTATTGGGTTCGGTGGATCAGAAATTGTTCCGCTCGGAACCATCCTCCTCAGCACCACAATGGGCAAGAAACCAAAGGATGTTACAAAGATGATTAAGTTCTTGGTTGTGAGTACCCCGTTCGCTTATAATGCAATCTTGGGAAGACCGGCTTTAAATGTCTTCAAAGCGGTCGTGTCAACTTATCACCAGATGGTCAAGTTTCCCACTTTGGCAGGAGTCGGAGAAATGAGGAATGACCAGTGCATGGCGTGGGAATGTTATAACACGTCTTTGAACATGAAGAAGCGTTTCGAGCCAGTATTACCCTCGAAAAGAAAATTAGAAGAGGAAAAGGTATTCTCTGTGTCCGACCTCCCTTTGCCAGATTGTGAGAAATTGCAGAGTAAAAAAGGAAAAGAGATCGATATGAGCGTACAACCCCCAAATCATAAACAAGTAACATTAATCCCAGGCTCACCCGAGAAGTTCACCAGAATTGGGACCGAGCTAAGTCAAGGGATGGAGACCATGCTGATCGAATTCCTTAGAAACAACGCCGATGTCTTTGCTTGGAGTTCGGATGATATCGTCGGGATCGACCCAAGGGTGATTACTCACTCTCTGAATATCGATCCTAAAGCAAAACCAGTTAGGCAAAAGGAGAGGAACCATGGTCGGGAAAAAGATAAAATCATCAATGCTGAAGTCGACAGATTGTTAGCTGCTGGGCAGATTAAGGAAATAACGTTCACTGAATGGCTTTGCAATGTGGTGTTGGTATCGAAGGGAGAGAAGGTCGACAACAAATGGAGAATGTGTAACGACTTTACTAATTAAACAAGTTATGTCCAAGGGACCCCTATACCTTGCCGCGGATTGATATGCTGGTTGACTCGACCGCTGGGTTTATTTTCTTCAGTATGATGGATGCTTTCCAAGGGTTTTATCAAATATTTATGAATGAACGGGATCAAGACAAAACAGCCTTCATCACTGAACGAGGAGTGTACTGCTTCATAGTAATGCCTTTCGGATTGAGAAATGCTGGAGCGACTTATCAAAGGCTCGTGAATATGATGTTCAAGGATCTAATCGGTGAGATTATGGAAGTTTACGTTGATGATATGCTCGTGAAGAGTATGACCGAGGAGGATCATATAAAGCACCTTGACAGATGTTTCGCGATCTTAAGGAAGTACAGGATGAAACTAAATCCTGCTAAGTGCACTTTTGGGGTGAGATCGGGAAAATTCCTCGGCTATTTGGTTCACGAGCGCGGCATCAAGGCAAACCCCGAGAAAATCAGAGCAATAGCCGAGCTAAAACCACCAACGAAGCTTTCTGAAGTGCAAAGTTTGATCGGAAAAATAATATCATTGAATAGATTTATATCCCGATCCGCAGACAAGAGTTTGCCTTTCTTCAAATTGTTGAGGAAATCGAAAGGTTTCGAATGGAATGAGGAGTGCAGTAAAGCCTTCGAAGAGCTTAAAAAATACTTGGTTTCCCCGCCGATGTTAGCAAAACCAGTTGAGGGGGAGCCGTTGTATTTATACATAGCAGTATCGACTGAGGCAATAAGCTCAGTTCTGGTGAGAATTCAGGATTCTGAGCATAAACCAGTGTATTATCTGAGTAAGTTACTTCAAGGGGCGGAGAAGAACTACATGGAAATCGAGAAGTTCGCACTTGCTCTAGTTATTGCCGCACGGAGACTGAGGCCTTATTTCCAAACTTACAAGGTTATTGTTTTGACAAATCAGCCTCTAAGGCAAGTTCTGTCAAAACCAGAGACGTCCGGGAGATTGATTAAATGGGCGGTGGAACTTGGACAGTTCGAAATCGAGTACCAACCTCGAACAGCAATCAAGGCTCAAGTCCTGGCTGATTTCATTGCAGAATCAACAGGGTCCAGTTCGGGCGACTTGTCAGTTCCCATGGTAAATCTGGTTGAAGATGTTCAGCGTAAAGTTTGGGTGATGCATGTCGATGGGTCGTCGACCAGAGAAGGAGGTGGGGCCGGAATTCACTTTCAAGGTCCCGAGGGAGAGGATCTCAGTTATGCGATCACCCTAGACTTCGTAGTCACGAACAACGAGGCGGAGTACGAGGCCTTGATCGCAGGTTTAGGAATGGCAGTTAAAGCAAACATAAAGTTACTCACAGTGTTAACTGACTCCGAGCTCGTACACAGACAAGTAAAAGGGGTTTATGAAGCAAAAGAATTTAACATGGTGAAATATTTGAAAAGGGTGAAGGATCTGGCGGCAAAGTTGGAAGGGTTTGATATACAAGCTATCACTCGAGAAGAGAACTGTTGGGCGGATTTGCTTTCGAAATTTACGAGGTCGATGGATGGACGGAAGGAAAGAGTGATAACTTGGTTGATGTCCAACTCTCCGGCTATAGATTCGAACGTAACCCCAAACTCGGAGATAATGGAGATAGATGTTCAAGAGTCTTCTTGGATGGAGCCTTTGAAGGCTTATCTAAGAGATGGTACTTTGCCGGAAGACATAAATGAAGCCCGAAGAATTAAATACCGAGCTCCAATGTACGCTTTGAATGAGGATAGGCTTTATAAAAGGTCAAGTTCGGGAATTTTGTTGAAGTGCATTCCCGAGAGTCAGTTCGATCCTATTTTAAAGGAAGTTCACGAAGGTGAAACGGGAAGTCATTGCGGTGCACGAGCCTTAGCCTTGAAATGCTCGAGAACTGGATATTATTGGCCCACTATGATTTCGGATTCTATCGACTATGTCAAGAAATGCCATCATTGCCAAATCTATTCAAATCTAATTCATCAGCCCGCCGAGCAGCTGCATTCAATTCCGATCTGCTGGCCCTTCGACAAATGGGGAATCGATATTGTGGGACCTTTTCCAACAGCGAGATCGAGGAAAAATTATGTCCTGGTTGCTGTGGAATACTTCAGTAAATGGATTGAATGCATTGCGCTAACAAAAATTACTCAGTTTCAGGTGATAAATTTTCTCTGGAAGTATATTGTTTGCAGGTTCGGTATACCGAGGATCCTCATCTCCGACAATGGAACTCAATTCGCGGGAAAGCAAATTTTGGAGTGGTGCGAAAAGTTTGGGATCCAGCATGACCTCCCAAAAGCGAAATAGTGGACTTTTTCTCCCTGATGGGAGCTGTGAGTTAAACCGCTCCTGCTCCACCATAAAGAGCAAGTCCAGCTTTGATAAGAGTGAGAACCCGTCCTCTTTGTTCAAGGGGGCTTGCATTGGTCGAACATAAGTTCCCCATAGCTGCCCCCTTTGTATATAGAGGAGCCATTCGTTTAATTTGGATAGTTTATATATTGTCGCGGGGTCTTCGATTTCCCCAAGGACCAGGAGGAGCTTCTTGCCCATTGCGATCTTGACGTATTAGGCCAATTCTCCAAAGCATATCACACGGTAAATCCCTTTACGTTTGTTGTAACTGTTTTAGTCTTGGAACAAAATACTAACCATCCTGTTCTTGCAGATCGGGGACTGCTTTCTTACCGAGGTGAATCGTACCTCAATGTTAGAAGATGAGTCAGACCGGGTTCACTTTGCTTATCGGAATTTACTCGAGAAAGAGGCTAAGCTTCGCAATCAATTTATCTCCGTCCAAAAAGAATTGGAGTCCATGAAAGCCAAGTACACCCCGGCCGTTGAGGAAGACTTGGTGAAGGTCGTGAGCGAGAAGAGCGTGCTCGAAGAGGAAGTCAAAAGACTTAGAGAGGAGCTTGCGCAGGCCAAAGCAGATTCAGAATTATCTTATCAGCGGGGCAAGGAGGACTCGCGCCTAAGCTCGATAAGGGAATTTTTAGAGTCTCCTGCGTTGGATGCTATAGCTCGTAGAAGGGTCGATCAAGTCCTCCAGACAACTTTCTATAAAGGTGTTCGACAACTTGTTTCCGCGAAAGTCATTCCCAATAAGATAGATGAGTACTTGAAACATATGAATATTTTCAAGAATATGGACGGAGAAGATTATCGAGTCTCATCCTCGAGCTCCACCAACTGGGAAGAACATGAGTTCGCTCCGTTTGTGGAAGAGTTCGGAGTTCCGATGCCCAATCCTGATTTGATGGACTTGGATACGTCCAGCACGAGCTCGAGTTCAGATAGCTCTGATGACGAAAACGACCAAGACAGTTCTGGAGAGGAAAATCAAGATTCTTCTGATGATGGGGATGATCGGGAAGCTTCTGGAGATAATAACGTCGACGTCGAGGGTGGTTCCGAGAGTGAGGGCAAAGAGGAGCAATCAAACCCTTAGACTTCTTGTAATAGATTGTAGGACTTTTTATTATATTCCCTGTAATTATTTCGATCATTTATAAAATCTGCTTTTTCTATTTAAGTTCTCTGAGTCCGCTCATCAGTAATTTATTATACTACTCAACTAGACAAAAGTCTTTGTGAGCCATAAGGTTCGTAAAAGATCATCGATATCGAGCATTTTCGTGCAGGTGAAAATCATTTCCTTAGTAGGCAAGATATCAAAACAATCGATCTTCATAATAATGCACGGGAAAACTTGAAATTCGCGACTGTTGGGTCCCCAAAAGGTAACGTTCCTTTTTCTTATAAATAGAAGAAGGCAATCCAAGATTTGTATTACTGAAATTATAACTTTTCCTTCATCGGAGCTCATTGATCGACAAAATAAAACGAGCTCTCTTTTCTTCGGGAAAAATTAGATCATGGAGGGTATGGTGAGTTCCAAGCTCGACCCGAAGCTGTTGCTCAAGGTTAAGAAAGAGAAATTTTCCAAGTTCAAAGTCAAAGAACCTAAGTCCTCTTCGGAAGCAGGAAAGACCTCTAAGAACGATCGAGGCAAGCACAAGGTCGATTCTCCTTCGAAGGCGGTCCTCGAATCAACTGAGGCTCCCAAGGGTGATCTTGGCAAAACTGTGGCCAAGCAATTATCTGGCTCCGAGAAAGGGCCGGTCATACCAATTCCGGACTCCCCTTCTCAGTCGAAAAATAGTTCCGAGGGGAACAAGCAGGTTGATAGCCCAAATAAGCAGATTACGTCTGGTGACTCCGAACCTGCTCCCCACAAAAGACCGCACGTGTCCGATCTGATTCCGACCTCGGCCTTGATCCAAATGGCTGGGGATACTAAGATATTGGCCGATAGTGTTCTGGCCTTGGAGGCTAACAAGGGTGCTGCGGTTGAGCCTCCCAATAAGAAGGTCAAAATAAATGACCCTCCCGTCGATCGTAAGAAAACTCCTTTGTCGGGTGGGAACCCAGAAGCCCAAAACTCTGTCCCCAACGTTGCTCGGACGCTTAGCGCCTTTTTTGAAGAGGTGAAAAGTAAGGCCATGGCCGAACCAGAAGGAAAAAATGCGAATGAAACGGTGCAATCGAGCGCCGATCTGCTTTTTCAAGTGAGTGTCCTCTCTCTCTCTCTCCTTTTCTTTTTTTTTTTTTTTTTTTTTTTTACTTTTATTAACATAACTTTTGTTCATTTAAGGTTGGACAACAGTTATTTAACCTCGGGCTGCAAGTCGAGCAAGAAGCCGAGCAGCGTGCTAAGGTTATCCTCGAGCTTGAGGAGAAGAAGGTAGCCTTGGCAAAGTCCCTTGAAGAAGCCAGAGCCATCGAGCTGAAATTGGCCTCCGAGACGGAGAAGGCTGTGAAGCAGAAAGAGAGCCAGGTTCACGAGGAGTTGGGCAAGGAGCTGGATAGGCTAAAGTCACTTGTCGAGCAGGAGAAGAAAAATGCCGAGTTGCGGGAGCAGGAAGCTTACAAAAGAGGTCATGAGGCCGGGTATGAGGCCCGCAATGCTGAGGTCCGCAAGCTCTTGTTCGAGAAAACTGTCTAGGGATTTCTGCTTTACGCTCGACTAAATGTTGTACTTTTTAAATTTTTTCCTTCTGTACTTGTTTTTCTTGTCGAAATAATAAACTTTTCCTTGCTTCTAATCGGCGATGTTGTGTACCTGAGGAAAATATTTATTATCTTTCGATCGTAAATCAATTTATACTCGAGCTAAGAGTGAACATTCAAGTTGCAGTTTCAGTGTTAAAACAATTTATACTCGAGTTAGGAGTGATCGGTATACTCGAGTTAGGAGTGATCGGTCACATCGCATTCTTATTGTATAAACAATTTATACTTGAGTTGAGAGTGATCATTCGTATTATTTTGTAGAAACAATTTATACTCGAGCTAAGAGTGATCATTCGTATTCTTTTGTAGAAACAATTTATACTCGAGCTAAGAGTGATCGAAATTCCGAGCATAAAGTGAAAGTGGAAAGTTTCTGCACTGCATCTCTGACTAAGTCGTAGTATTCCTCTTTTTTTCAACTATGTTCCAAATAAAATCTGACCAAACAGTACCTAAATCTTGGGAAACGGAACGGTCACCCGTGATAAATGCTCTGATCATGACCGTTGATCTCGGTGAATTCTGACCGTAGATCAGATTTTTGGTTTTGTATATATAGGGCTTTTTGCTCAGCTGAAAATCTTTACCTTGCACTTTAAAAATGTTTCATCCGAGGGCTAGGCTCGGATCTTTCCTTCTCCCTGTTCAAGCCTTTGAAATTCGGCTTCGAACTTATTTTTGATCTCATCATAAAAATACAGTTTCCTTTGGTATGGGTGGAATTGGAAAAAAGGGGATCCTCGGATATCGGGGGGTCTCCGATCCCTGAAAATGGGATCTCCCCTTGGAATACCAACAAGTGACCGACCCTTGCTCGGGAATTTTGGGCAGGGTTAGCATTGCGGATTCCGAGGGGTATACTCGAGGGCAGAAAGCTGGTCAGAAAATCAAAAAGAAGTTCATCCTCAAATCACCAATTTCTTCCTTTCTTCTGCGAAGGATGGTAATTTTGGGTCGAGCTTTCGGATTTCAAAATGACGACCGGCCGCTCTAGGTTGAAATTTCGGATCTCAAACTGAGGAATTTCAACCTTGGACGCCAACTCGGGGAAGTGATCCAGCTCGGCTGGTAGCAAGAATGCTGGGAAAAGTATGGAGATAATCAGAAAAGATAATCTGCAATTCATACTGCCTCACTTCAAACCCAGATATCATTAGACGATAAACATATACAGCTCGATCACTTTACAAGTCTACCGGACAACAGATTGCCGATCTTCGCGGTCGTGGACGCAATAACGACCCCCGGTTGAGGGATTAATTGATTGGATACCCGAGAACCATAATCTTTCCTAGGAACAGCTTCTATGACGATAGATAGGGGTCAGGTTTGTTTGGCATCTATGCCCCCTGCCCTCCAAACAGTATGGGAGCCTTTCAGCTCGTACTGCTCACACTCCTAGATCCTCACGGCACCTCCTCTACCATAGTGTAAGCTGGGAGCAGCTCCGAAAAGCGAGGCTTACAACAAAATTCGCTTTCAACAACGTCAACAACACCACGAAAAAAGTCCACTATGGTTGCCCACTGATCTGATCATAGGTTAAATCCAATCCCTTCGCTTCGCGCCTTTCTTTTGTTTGGGCTTAGTTACGGCCATTCTCGTTTGAACAAGAATGTGATCTACCCTGGTATTCTCCGAGAGCTTAGACGCCACCGGGCTTATTCCTCAAAGAAGGTATTCTATAGCAAGCACCGTCTTCTCTAACAGAAATGGAAGGGTTTTCTTCAGCCTCAGAGCTAAGCATTCGTTCCCAGTCGACAACAGCAGTTACGCCTTTTTCTTTTCCGCATGCCCCTACTACTAAAAGAGCTAAATCTAAAACAGCGAAATCGATTGGGGATCGTTTTTAAAGAAATTTCCTGTTCGCCGCTTCTTAATGGTAGGCCTTTGCCGGGGAAATAGTAGTGAGAAGAACTGGCTTCCCCTTCTTATTGGCATAGCCTTCGTGCTCCATACCCATGGGTCACTTCAGTCCCTTTAGAGATGGAAAAGGCAGTTCGTAAGAACTGCTAGCCATTGACCTTTCGCCCGGTATTTCTTCTTCTTCGCTTAGTGAGTTGCCTCTCTCCTCGGGTGACTGAACTCGCTTTTAAGCAATCAGAGTAGGGATCTCTCTTCGATGAGTCAGACTAGGCTATGATTCCCAGATAGGAAGAAAGAGCATTCGCCACTTCAAGCTAGTCACTAGAACTCCCTCCTTACTTAGATCTTCGTGACCCAGGGGAGAAGCTTGGCTTATTGAACTCCTAACTCATTTGCCCTGAGCCCCGTATTCCTTTGATTCTTCTCCCGTTCGTGCCAAGGAAAGCTTTCAGGCAGTCCAATAGCACCGGATTCTTCCTTCACCCCTGAAAGGGATTCGTGAACAACTGCAGCGGAGATTCCACAAAGACTAGCTTACGCTCTACCATATAAAGAAGGGAAATTCCACCCCGGAAACCATTTGATCAAGAGTGAACAGCTGAGAGTAATGGCATACTTCACTTTATCCCTTTATTAGGATTGAGACCCTGGGGTGACTGAATTCGCTTTCGAGCTAACTGTAGCGGATGAAATGGCAGCAGAGTCGTGAACAGGAAAAGCTTCGTTCTTTTAAGTTGTAGCTGGGTAGCCTCCGATATGGCTAGGCTATTAAGTAAGAGATGGGCCTTGAGACGGGATCAACTACAATTGGCCTATCGCTTCTGTAGACTATTCCTGGTGAGTTGCCTACCCGAGCCCGAACTCGCTTAAGGGAAAAAGAGCAAGCAACTGAAGACATCACATCGCTTTCTTCCTCCAAGACTATGCTACCATTAACTTAACATGCTAGCACGCCTAGCAACTTTCTTTCGAAAAGACTAATCAGCCTTTCGCTCGTCCCCTAGGAAAGAGAATTCCCATTCCCCGGTAAAAAAAAAGTACTACTGACTTTGCAGCATATGAAATAGCTGCGCTTATGCCTCCAACATCAATAGCAGCGGAAAAGATCACAGTAGCTGAAACCAAGGGTGAACCGTCGACTCAAGCAAGAACACTATGGGGGTATGTATTTTTAAAAGGATGAAGATTAGAAAGAACACCGATATCTTCTGAAATAATCTTAAAAGGAGACAAGGAAGGAACGCCTTGAGAAGGAAGAAAAGGCAGAAGGAGAAGTGATTCAAAAAGGACAGTACAAAAGAGCTTACCAAAAGAACTGGATCACCGGAAACTTCAAGGCCAACTGAGAGGTAGACTGCTGGGGAAGACTGCTCATAAGGGGCTGGAACTCATACTGCAATAACATGGTCTGCTACTAGAAAGAGAACCCTCGGACCGTATTCGGTCACATGCATGGACCCAGCTGGATGACAAGAAAGAGGCTCTTCGTTAGAAGGAAAGGAAAAAACTAGAACTTTTGACCTCAAACCTACTGGCAAGAAACTTACACTGTAATTCAAACCTCTTCAACTGACACGACATCGAGGGGAACTGGAATGGCAATATCATGAAGATCCCTATCATGGACTGCCACTAGGAGGACAACCACTTCTCCTTAGACTGACACTCTTGCTACTTTTGCTATTCTCCCCTTATACTCTTTCTTTTCCCAACCAAGCATAGGTAGAACCCCTCTTTCCCATACACAACGACGGTTCCAAGCAAGATGAGTAGTTTATAGTCGACTCAATATCGACGAAACCCCCATTTGATCTCTTTAGTACCGATTGTCTAGCTTGGTATTGCTCCACCATTGTACCTGAAGATATAAAAATTGAAATGATAAGTAATGAAATTCTCTGAATAGCTTACTATTACGGTCACTCGGGAAAGGCTATTATCCTTACTCAACGTTCGAGGGTCGTTAGCATCTGCTAGTCGATAGGTAGCTTGGCTGAGCCCAGCTTTCCGAAGAACGGGCTCTAGGACCAGGAAGGCCGACGGATACAGGTCGGAGCGCATCTATTTGACAACATCGTCTTGAATGACCTTCTTGAGCTGACCTAATAGTTCTCGTTTTCCGTACACCCAGTCTCGCTCACCTGGCCATTTGTGTGGAACCATCTCCGAGCTCCCCTCGGAAGCCGGTACTTCAGGTCCTTTGATAAAGAAGATCTGTTTCTTCCAGTTGAGAGAATTGCTAGAAGTTAAGGTCGATAAGACCGAATGATTTGAACGCTGGGAGAAATACACAAACCCAGCGTTCGAGGCGGAGGAAGTACTGATCTTGAAAAATTGCCAAAAATGCCGGAAATTAGCAGCTTTGCCCTTGGCCTTCATCAAAACACTGAAAGCTATCAAGTACCCAATCGAGTTGGGAAGGATCTGTGCGGGAGCCAGGGTGAATGCATCTAAAACCTGCTCGAGTAATGGGGCAAAAGGAATGCGCAATCCATAGTCAAATTGCTTAGCATAGAAAGCTTGACATCCTGCTGGGGGCTTATTCACTCTTTGAGAGGAGGTCGGAATGACTAGCGAGTAGCCCTCGGGAAGGAATTTACCTATCGCAGTTTTGAGGTTTGCCTCATCCTCTTTTGGATCATACGCACTTGAGATGTCGTCGACCCGTTTCTCGGTCTTCTGAGCCCGACCTGTGGCTTTGGACTTTTTCGTGACACCGGCCAGGTCGAGGATTCTCACACTACACCCGCCTCCGATCGAATATCTCATTATCTCGTGCTCATCCAGCACTACGGTCGAGTCATCCACATTATCGGAATCAGATTGTTCTCCATTTCCGCCTTCCTCGCTATTGGCCTCGGTGTTCTGTTCCGCATCACCTCCGTGCTCGGAATCCTGTTGACCGGATGTCCCCTCTTCAGTGTTTGGCCCCAAAGCATGCTCTATTTGGTCGACGATTCTATGCGTCTCTTCAGAGGAGTTTTCAGCGGTTTTGTAGTCATTAATGAGTTCGCCTGTGGATCCTAGGTCGGAATCCGATTGTGAAGGATTGTTAGTTTGAATTTCTAGGTTTTCGGAAGTAGACATGATGAAAAAAGTTTGTTGCTACGGTCGATGGAAAAAAGGGATACTTTTCTTTTCTTCGATCTAAATGCTCCGATCAGAAGTAAGTATGGAAGACGTACTCGTCTATTCAAGTCAACGAATATATATAAAGGTTAAAAGGGTAAATTGCAAATTCAACCCCGAGTAACCGCGACGGTTAAGCTCCCACTCAGTAAAATTGAAGATTATCTTTTTGTTAATAGCATTATTGGTCCTTCAAGTTTCGGAAATGAGTATTTTTAGTCAGCAGGATAAGATCAACTACATTGTCTACCGAGGATATGCACTATTTTTCCCTTTGCTCAGTTTTTATCCCACTGGGTTTTTCCGAGTAAGGTTTTTAACGAGGCATATCCGACTCAAGACTATTCAAGGCTTGTTCTCTATTATTTATTTCTCCGAACTTCAAATATTATTGCTCCTTGTGAATCATCGAAGTGAATCTCTCAGGTCAAAAAACTTCGCCCTTCTATTATTGGGGCAATTCGGTATTCTGAGACTCCTCCGAAGAAGATACGCACTCTTTTTCCCTAGCTCGGATTGTGTCCCACTGGGTTTTTCCGGACTAGGTTTTTAACGAGGCGTATCCGAAATATCAAGAAATCAAAGTCTTTTACCGTGATGCTGTGTTTACTTCTCCGAGCTTCAGCTTCACTTACGCTCGAGAAGTGGGGGAGTATTGATGAGGGGTATTTCGCATACGCCACTTTAGGAAATATCTTCTGCTCGAGGTCAACCTCGATCCCGACCAGGGCGGTACTCTCCGACCTGAAAAATATGGTTTTCCGATCAAGCCAGAACGGTAGTACGAGATTCTACACTCCGATCCACTCATCTCCTCGGGATTACTGTGGGGCCGACCCACAGCTTTTTACAGCTGGCCGAGGAGTATTCTCCTACGGACGGTCCAGCTAGCTCTTTACTGTTCCTATAAATACGCAGCGCATTTATGACATCAGGGACGGCACAACTTCCAAGGAATACCCTCTGCTCGGACCTACTGTTCGGATTAGGAGCTAGCTTGTTTTCTCTTTGTGTTAGTCTTTCTAGTAGTACGACATCCTGTAATGCTCGGGTAGACCTATTTTGTAATCTGAACTCGATATTTGATAGTGATATAGAAGATTTACGCACTCTATACACTTATTGTTTTGCTCGACTTTCCTTATTTAATACGAACGAAATACAGCATAATCAATTTTTAAATTTCATTTTGGGTGTGCCATGAATAAAATATGATTATTTTTGGGAAATCCTTTTAGATGGTTTTTCTAGTCTCAAATACGGGAAGTTTTTTATTCACGTAATAGAGAACGTATTTTTTATTTTTAGGACTAAGTTTATCCAGAGTGCTCTTTCGAATGCCATGTCTAACGATATATTATTCACAATATATAAATTGCATACTCCAAACATCAAATAATTCTGATTCAGAGATAACGTAGCCCATTTTTGGGTCCCCTGGTCAGAGCACGAACATTGTGGAGTTTTGTTGTAAAAATTTACTACAGATGGTCTTTCCACTGATCAATTAGGCAAGTAAAAAATTTACTTCAGATGGTCTTCCAACAGTCTAATTAGGCTATTAAACAATTCATAATTCATGTGGTACATGATTTTTGTTATGAGTTGTATGTTCCGTGGGCTTCATGTTAAAATTATCCTTTTTTGGAGTGTTATGCGTAAAATAATCATATTTTGGGTATTCTTTGTAAATTTGTTTTTTCGTGGAGATTGATTCTTCAGAACCAAATTTATGAGTGTTTTTCATATGAAAGGTGATATATGGCCTAGTTTCATTATCGTAACGCCACTACTATATAACATTTGGTTATTTGATAATGCTCGTGTTGAAACAAGTGTATTTTATGAATTTTAGTTTCCATGCTTTCTAAGTAATCTGTTGATCCCAAACTCGAAATATGTAGTATCAACTCGATAGAGATTGTTTTGGTGGAGTTTCTTGTTGTTCCGAGTCCAAATAGAAGTTTTCAAATTTTTCTTGTCAGGAAATAAAACACGAGTATTTCGTTTCTATGTTTTGCGGGTGGTGTTTTCACTCTCTCATATGGACAGGGTGTTATTTCACTTGATTGAAATACTCTTAAAATTTTGTACTAAAATTACTATTTCATGGATGTCCTGGTGAAATTATGGTGTAATATAATGGTCCTAAGATCGTTTTAATGTGATTTTTCGAATCTCTGGTCCCAACGTGGGCTGATGTTTCTGTTTATGTGAAGTTAAACTTTGTTAACCCGTGACTCTAAAAATGAAACAATTTAGAGTGCCCTAGGTTATGTATGATATCGATGGTTTGATGTGTTTTCAGATAATTTTTGCGTTCCAAATTCAAAATTTGATTTATTCCCGTGATAGGGAATGCATGTTTGCTAAGTTTGGC